>BLKM01004458.1:1177324-1190080 GCA_013340265.1 Coptotermes formosanus
CAGGTTAACTTGATATTATATACTCCGTGCATCTTGTCACAATTTTCGTAACAACCAAACAATGCACCAGATAAAATACATGAAATTTGATGTGATGTTCTTGTATCCCTGTGCGATGAAGGCCCTGAGGATGACAACTTGTTGTTGAAATATATGTAGGGGTCTTTAATATACATTATATATGTATTTCGTCTTGTGCATTGGTTGGTTGTTATGAAGGCCGAGTCAGGTTAGCTTGTGTAATTTCCGGGATTGAAATCCTTCACCTCCTGAACAAAAACCATTGGCGTTACGATGAACCAAACACAGAGCATAATTAACGTTACTTTGCGCTGCCAAAGTCACATACGTGGCTGACATAAGTTGTAAATTGTTCGTCTGCAGACATGACGGGTGGTGGTGAGGCAAGTGAGGAGCCACGCTAGAGGCGTCATGACGGCTGCGTCTCAGGGCTGCCTGCTGCTGCTCCTGCTCCTGCTTGGGCTTCAGTACTCCGTCGTGCCCCTAGCAGTCAGCCACCTCGACCTCGAGTCTCCTAACACGTAAGTAAATTGCCCTGCCCTCTAATCGCGTACGAATTTATACTTACCTAGACCTTCGTACTTGGCTGCTTATGTAATAACATAACTTATTGTGAGGTCGCAGGTTTGGATTGGGGCTCAGAATCCAGCCTGGTTGACTGTTTTCATGGTTTCCCTCAGGCCTTCCTGGCACATGCGGGGGTGGTGTCTTAAAACATACTATTGCAAATAGACCCCACATTTTTTAAAATTCGCCTTTGACTTAACATACGTTCGACGCTATATAGGGCCTACTCGAAAATCTTTACGCAACCCAATAATCT
The DNA here is from genome assembly GCA_013340265.1 of Coptotermes formosanus. Lineage (NCBI taxonomy): Eukaryota > Metazoa > Arthropoda > Insecta > Blattodea > Rhinotermitidae > Coptotermes > Coptotermes formosanus. Next base: position 1,178,169 of record BLKM01004458.1, read on the forward strand.
ATTGTTCTCTGACTTTCTACTTGGTAATGTTGGCTGTCGGTACCTCTCTGACTGCAGTTAGAAACAGTCAGTTTATAATTAAGGAGAAGATAACCTAATTACAGAATTTTCAGTAAAATTTTAATGAGAAAATTAAGTAAGTTTGGGAAGAGAAAGGGCCTGCATTTAGTCCTAAGCTAGCATCAAAGTTAAATCGTGAATGTCTGTTATACAGGCGGAATTACTTAATGAATTTTTGCGCCTTCGCAATGAAAAGTGACAAAAGTATGACTTAGTTACCAACTCTTACGTACCTATCCGTCTGCAGTAAAAGTTTCAGGCCCGCTTTTACGATTTATGAGAAATTTGATAATGAGCAGATGTAAATATACATTATTCGACACATTAAAGTTTTGTTAAAATGCGCATTAATGACGGATAATTTACAGGAAGGTATACTTGCTTTCCTGCGACCATCTGGGGCGTAACTCACTAAATACTTATGCGAAAAAAAATATTTTGTGCAAAAGTTGTGAAGGGGAAAGAAACAAATTCTATATCTAGCATAGTTCTTTTCGCAAGTCATATACTTTCAAAGCATCTGCAAAGTGCGTAATATGTAGACTGATGCAGAATAAAGCCTGAACATTCACACGCGGCCCTCGAATATTAAGGATACCGTATTGTCTGAATATATTACATTTAATTATGTGCTTTAAATTTCATGATGTTTTTCTATGGTGTGGGAATAATCTTCTTGACTACTAGGGAATTGGAATAAAAAATTATTATTTCCGTGTTATAAGGTTGCATTTTGTGTATTTCGGGACATTACGGCCGCTGATCATTGCAGTCATATATAAGGTTGCATTTTCTGTGTTTCGGGACGTTTTAACCTCTAATCAGAACATTCCATATCACACGGGTGCGCTTCCTGTGTTTTCGAACATCATAGTCACTTATTAATATTTTGGCATTGACAAAGATATTTATGCTATGCTTTCAGGGCTTGTGATGGCAAAGGAAGCTGCGAACACGAGCCTGGGGCTGAGCGCTCCCGTCTGGGTGACCACCTGGTGGATTGGAAGGAGCGTAACTGTTTGTGCGACGCCAAGTGCGCGCGCTACGGGGACTGCTGTCTGGACTCCCCCCATTTCGTGGCAGCGGAACAGCGTCGCGGTGCAGCATCCTTCTCTTGCGTCGACCTGCGTCAATTCGGTGGCATTTACATGTTGACATCGTGTCCACCTGAATGGGGCGATGCTGGTACGCGGTCGAAGTGTGAAGGCGACAACCCGAGCCTACGTGATCCAGTGGCTACAATGCCAGTTACAAGCCACCGATCGGGCATTACCTATCGAAATGTGCACTGCGCTCTCTGTCATGGGGACATTTATCCCAACAACATAGACGTATGGAAACCAAGAATTGAATGCCCAAGTCTGATGCAAAGTCTGACCCCAAACTTGACAGTTGTTGACATATCTCGTGCACTCTCATTTGAGGCGGAAAAAAATTCGTGGGTTATCCATCTCTCCTCTCACGATGGAAATAAAAGTTACAACTGCAATGTAGACCCTGTCCTTCCAGATACTGCCGAATACATTGTTCGTCGTTGTCCAACGGGCATAATTCGCACATGCGGTCTCAACTGGACAAATGCGGACGTCAGAAATAGATGTGAAGCATACACGGCACTAGTGTTTTATCAGAACGACGGCTATAGAAACGCGCACTGTGCAATATGCAATAATGTACCTGTTCAGAACCTTGCCTGTGTTAGAGCATCAAGCCGTGTTTCGATTTATGGAAAAGAATTCAGTCCCAAGGCATTCGCCGTTCTGTTTGATCTTTCTGCCGATTCTGGGAATATCGTTGGTAAGGAACGGGCATGTTCTGATAGGAATCAGCTGTATGACCCTTTCTTCAGACGGTGTCGTGACGTTGTGTGCTCACAGGAAGGACAAGACTACATTGCTGGTCAGTGTATCAGCATTTTACCTGTCGTAGAGTCAACAGAGGATTATTCTGCAAACAGCGGTGAACATCGCAATGGCAGCCATCTTCTTGCGGCCGACAGTATGTCGGAATATTTCCTTCATTGCCCGAAGTTTCTTCTTGAGCCGGATGAATATGAGACACTAGAGGATGGGACAGTGAATGTTCCAGCATACCATCGCATTTATCCTCGAGACCAATTTCAAATTAGACACGACGGTCACTTGGAGATATGTACAGATGAAGGTGTGGAGTATATAGATAAGTTCAACGCTAATATGAGCTATGTGACAATGTCTGGTCTGGGCGTCTCAATTATTTTCCTTGTGTTGCACTTGACGGCGTTTGCACTTCTGCCCGAACTGAGAAATTTGTCCGGCAAGAACCTCGCCTCACTATGCTTTTCACTTCTGTCCGCCTACACTCTCTTCATAATCGGACAGTTTCTAGAGGTAAGAGTTAAGAACAATTACTGAATAAATACATAAATAAAAATTTGTATTTTGGACTGCAGTTCAGAAACCTTCAACCTATTAATATTTACTAAGTTGGTGCTTGTTTGTTATTCTTCTACACCAGCGTAGCGACGTTTATCGCGGTCCAGTTAATAAAATATCTGTAATAATCCTGAACTTACATTGTGTTGTAGCTCCTGTCTTCTTATTTTTACCTTTATATTTGTAATTAAAATCAAATATTGATGTGCTAATATTTACAGTGCAACTCGGGAAGCATGAAGTCAGAAAGGTGCCAACAGAAGCATTCTTTCTGTTTAAACGTAAAGCTGGACAAACTAATATTTTGCTTCGAAGAGTCATTTACCTCCTTATTCTAAAGTGTACTCTTTTCTACGTAGGAAGGTCTCGCGTCTTTCTGTTTCCGTTGAATGTACCCATTTCGTGCCAGTTTTGCAAGGACTACATTTAAAAATCCTATGACATAACATTAGAAATCCACAAGACATTTAAGAATCTCCACTTTGCTTACCAATACCGGTAAGTTTATTTTTTATTGATAAATTTGTAGGATTAATTCTTTATAAAAATAACTGTGTTTTTATTTCGTACTCCTTAGAATGCCGGCTGGTAATGCTCAGTTAAAATTCTTACGTCATCGCTTGCTAGATTGAGCCTTACTTGGTCAGTCATTAAAGTGATTTTCTGTTAGAAAAACAAGGGCCTTTTTCCTCCGCTGTCCCAGTACTTCGTACAGGGCCCCTAAACAGAAGGTTCTGGGCTTTTCTCTCGAAAGCAAACTGGCCAAACCCCCTCTTCCGTCAAGTACTGCTATCCATAATATGTCGCCTTTCAACTCAGGATATCTGCACCTTTACATATACGTACTGTAATGACTGGTTGCAACAGCTTATTATTTATGATTGCCAACTATATCTATATATATATGCAAACCACGGGCCCATCCTAACAATTACAATTACGAATTTCGGACTGAACGGCCGGGTTTGATACCCAAGAGTGGATCGAGAATTTTCTGGATATTATCCTTCTCCATGACCAAAAACTATTTACACGGTCGTGATATTTCCGTATTGTTAAAGTTCTATCTTGTGCTGCAAGTTATTTGCTTATTTACACGGCATGGGCAGTGCAAGATTACCGTGATGTTTTTGTGGCTACCGAGGGCTCCTTCCCGGGAGATAAAGCCGGCAGAGCGCGAAGCTGACTACTGACCCCGTCTAATGCCAAAATTACGAATGCCTCTCACAGGGCTACCTTTGTGGCCAGTACAGTGCTACTTTATATTTGTCGTCTGTACTCGTCGATTGCACGTTGCAGATTGGCAGTGGGTCATGCAGAGTGATTGCCGTGGCTACTCAGTACTTCTTCCTAGCTTCCTTCTCCTGGATGCTTACAATGGCTTTCGACGTGTGGCGGACCCTGCGGCTTGCCACGTCCGAGTTGCGCGTATCCGCGGGAAAACAGTGGCGCAAGTTTGCTCTTTATTCCTCATGGACCTGGATGGCGCCGTTTATTTTTGTAGTGGCAGCCGTAGCCACGGACTGTGCTCCTGCAGGTACGCATCGTACGCATCAACCAATTTTTCTGGAATTCAGTGCATTTTGTTTATTGCAGGCACCAAAATAAATAGGATATTACAACATTCTCTTTTGAAAATGCTTCAATCTGTTTGTTAAGGCTGGCAGGAATTTTAAACTAATAACGCATGTCTAAGCAAAATTTCCATCATCTTTATGCTTCAAAGAAGTCCCCATACTTCTCAAAGCCTATAGAATGGTTTTGGATATATCGGTGAAGATTAAACTGCCTGTTACCTGCTGGGAAGTTTACAGAGTCCGAACAGTTGCCCTGTAGACAGAACTTAGATATGAAGCATAGAAAAGAGTTCCAATATCTGTCGAGTGGCAAGGGTTCGCTTAGGAAAACACACGGAAGGTATGTGCGTGTTTTCAACACAGCGCTTGTCTAGATGACGTTTTGCCTTTACTGTGTGTAATGGTGAACGGCGTGTCATCATCGACAGGTGTATGTGGCATTTAATTGAAAAAGCTACGAAGTGTTCATTAAATTTGTTGTCACCCTGTTCTATTTATAGTTTACTCTAGTTATTTTTTACTTTTACAAAGGAATTGTGATTAGCGGTCTAGATGGAACAGCTACGCCTCCTGAGATCTGCGCTCTTCTGGGGTATAACGCAGCGTCGAACGGCAATCTTTTACTGACGTTTCGGGACAACGTATCGGTCCCATCTTCAAGGGTCAAGAAGTCCAAGAAGTCTATTCTTCCACCTACGCATTGTAGGTGTGTGTAGAGAGTCATTGTTGCGCCCGATCACAATCAGTGACACACACACCCACACACATGCACACATACTCAGTAGGACTCCCTTGGACGAGGGATCTGCCCGTTGCAGAGCCGTCTGATCTACAACACACTACATTCACAAGAGACAGACATCTATACCCCCACCGGGATTCGAACCCGAAATTCCAGTAAGAGGACGGCGACAGACCTACGCCTTAGAATGCGCGGATACCAGGAACAGCCTAATTTAAAGCTAACCGGTGTTATTTTCTTATGTTCGGTGTTTGTTTTTAAATTATTGTGATGCAACCCTTCTTGAATTTGTTTATAGGGTCAGTGACACACGATTTTCGACCTGGATTTGGCAGAAAAAACTGCTGGTTCAGCCACCGATACGCGCTGCTGGTATTCTTCGCCCTACCTCTGGCCCTAGTGATGGTTCTCAACATGGCCTTCTTCTCTTCGAGCGCGCACATGATCTTCTCAACCACATCCACTACTCGCTTCACCTCCAGCAGCGGAACACAGCGTGACTTCCGCCTCTACATCCGACTAGCCCTCGTCATGGGCCTCACGTGGACCGTGGGCCTCATAGCTGGCTACCTGAATGTTGAGGGCCTCTGGTATACTTTCATCGCCCTCAACACTCTCCAGGGTCTTTTCATTTTCCTTGCCTTCACCTGCACGGAGAAGGTGGTTAGAGCTTCTGCTGACACTCTCAGTACGTGCTGGAAAAGAAGCCAGCGTCGCGACGGCTTACGAATAGACGGCAAACAGCACAGACCACCTTCATTCTCATGGTCAGGGGTGTCAAGTTCCAGCACAAGAAAATCTCATTTCGGATCCAGTAGTGAGACAAGCAGCCAGCATAAAAACTTGCCAGGCATGGATACATTATACTAAAAAGAAAGGATTGCACAGAATAGCATTTTATCAAATACCATATGAGAACGTGCTTGAATCAGACTTTGTTCTAGGCTAAATTGTGACTACCATTACTGTGGAATTTTAACTAACAAAGTGTTTATCATTTTGGATGATAACAATTCTTTTTTACGACTAAATTTAATATCCTTGTATTACATTATATTTGAAGCCTGGAACTCATGTTTAGAGCTCGCCATGACTTTATACATGATTTACGACAGAAAACAGTCTGGAAATTAAGGCAGAGAGATGTGACGTTTCAAGCTGAAAAATTCAGGATACACTCATTAGGTAGCAGGAATTTTTAGGAGTGGAATTTTAACTCTACTAGAACCTGTTTTAGTCTTACAACAGGAAATCGGGTATATCAAGCAGTAGTGCAGTGACTGCGAAAGCAAATTTTATGCGTAGAATTAGACTGTTCGAAACCTAAGTTTTAAATTAAACTTTAATAATTTTTCTCACACACATGTACTTACAAAAGCGTCGTATTTGTTTGATCGAATGCACCTACTTAGACTAGGGTTTGCCAATTACAAAACTACGTTTCACAAACGAAGAAATATTTAATTAATGCGTGCCGAAATTTTAATAGAATCGCTTAAATTATTTCTGGAACACGAACTGATGACAAATTAAGCCTTAGCCTTGGAACAAAACTTCGTTTCTACAGCTTTGTTTACAGAGTTCTAATTATTATCGATCAAATTCTTAGATCTTCTACCGCAGAGTTAACTGATGCTTTAGAGGAATGCAATTCTATCTACCATTCAGCACAATGCTTGCCTCTCACTCAAGTACTGTGGGACTTGTTATACATATTTTCCACACCACTTTAAATTTTGTGTTATTTTTTGCAGAGAAGGCAAGAGCTGGCAGTGACCTCACTGATGTGGAAATGGAAAAATAACCTCGCTTCTTGTAAGGTATTCTTAAGGAAAACTTCTCCTGTAAATCGGTGTTCTCCTAATGGCCTTCAGAGGAACCGTGTACTCCCACGAAATGGAAGCAAGACTTCCACGAAAATGCCACTATTTCACGTAAATAATTTTAGTTTTTATTTGACGGTGATTCATTTGTTCAATATTCCTGAATCGTTTTGACACTTTAATAAATAAAGGACCACATTTTGAAAAAGAGTTTCATTTTTTCAGTAACTGCATATTAGAATGTAGTTTCACTTTTGAATGTAGGAACTGAGGCTTAGAACTTATCTAAACTGATAACTTATCTAAATATGTGAAATTAAATGGCGTGTTGATTTCGTATCCTTGTCTGATATTTAACAATTATTATCCTTGCTTGCGGTCTTCTCTTTTGTCTTCATATATGTATAATAATTCTATTAGGGTTTCCGTAAAATATTTCGATTGCGGAAAGGTTCTGTGGCGACACTGAATTGAGAAAGACGGTGGGAGGTATTTTAACAAGTTTTTGTAATTTATGCAAGGAAGGTAATACGAAGCCTGTATCTTAGAGAGGCAGAAATTATAAATTTTTTTATTTGGCTATAGTCCAGAAAAACGTGTGACGTTATTTTACACACACATAAATTCTGTGGCAAGTCTGACTCTCTGTATGCCCATGAAATTACAGTGTATGAGGGTTATGTTTAGTAAAAATATAGATTTAAATTAATACATTAAAGAAGATTGCTTGATGTGACTTCTAAAGCCACAGAGTGTGTTTACACATTGCTGCATCCAAGAAGAAGGAGGATACTGCTAAGTGACTTAAATAATTACATCCCTCGAAAATTAAATTATGTTTAAATCTCATATATCTCAATTTCAGTAGAAAGAGATAAGTGCCATGACACTGAGAACTCACTGAAATGCCTTTGTACTATTGCTGAAGTAGTCTGCAGTTAAGCTGAAGTTTTCAGTAAGTTTTACTTACTTATTTTACACTTAAACAAGAGAAACGTGACATGAAATTTCTTTGCAATATGGTACGTAAAGTGTCATGAATACAGTGTATTTAATATTATAATTATTGTAATTGCTATATAATTTAAATCATATCTCTAAAACATGTGGATTAGAGTGGCACGTCGGAATATTCAGTACAAATTTCAACTAGATTACAGTTTATCACCAAATAATTACATCTAGCCTTAGGTAATTTCTTGTTGCTTTTTACTCTTACTAAATTTACTACAACTGGATGAAGACAACAGAAACAAATGAACTGTAATCTTTTGCATTGAATCCAGCTTTCAATATGTATGCGGCAGCTGTTGTGTTACAGGTCATTTAGAGACGACTGTGACTTGCGTGCAGAGTACTTCTCTGATTCTGAACTTGTTAATGCAATATTACGAACATTAAAGCCAATGAAGTATGGTGCCTTGAGCAGATGCGACAACATGGACGGTGTGCTGCGGCATGCGTTATTACCTTAAACTAAAATAATTTTTTTGTGTTATATACAAATGTCTCTCATTTCTGTGTGTGTAATTTGTTTAATGTCATAGTTACCAAAGTATGTAGTTCTCACCAGAAATATTCTACATTGTTACAAAACATAACCCAGGTGCTTTTACTGTTGTACTTAAAGTCAAGATGTATGCAGAATAAACAGGAAAAATCTTTGAGCTACTACTTTGCTCTTAAGAATTTTAATTTTAGACATTATTATTATTATTAGTGTCAGTATTATTTTTTCGACCAACATAAAACTTATTAATATGTATTTTGAGAACAGAAAATTCTTGCCCCATGTGTCTTTGAATTATGTGTATATTTTTCCGAGTACTGTGACTTTGTATTTGTATAGTTTCTGAAATCAGAGAAGCGAAACTTTTGTTTAATTTTCTTGAGAACATGAAATAACCATCTAATGACATATATTTAGCACTATTTTGTGAAGTATTTCTAATAATATGTTTACAAAATTCCAGAGCTTCCTTGATTTTGAGTGCTTGGATGACAGCTTTCTTTCATGCATCGTTATTTGTTTTGCCAACAAATTGCTTTGTTTGTTGAGGAGTTATTCATGAAAACCTCCTGCAAGTTCCCTAGATTTATAAAAGGTAAAATTCACGCACGAACAGGCCGTGAAGGCTCAGAGGAGGAGAAGAATTATAGCTCTACTCTTTCTTTAATCTCGGCACTAGATGGGGGTGAGTGGTTAAAGCCACGTCCCCGGCCGCTTTACCCCCGGGGAAGCGACCTGGTTCCCACTTATAGGAGGCTGGGTGGGCCCCAGGGCCGGTCTGTAAGGCTGCGGAAAATCTTACCACAACCGGGATTCTATCCTCGGACCGTCCAGCTCGTAGCGAGTCGCTATACCGACTACGCTGCCCCAGCCGCGTACCGTAGATTTATATGGTAAATAAATAACCAGTTTTTTCTAATTAATGGTATTTGTATTTATGTAACACCCTCATTTATTTTTATTTATTCATTACGGCAACTAAGCCTCCACAATATTCAAGTAATACAGTTACTGTAAAACTTATGATATACATGTTGCATTCTGCTTGTAGCAGCATTCTTCATGTTTCAGATGCACAAATCTTCCACTCGTGCAGATTCCGAAAGAAAGGAGCCCTCAGTTAGATCACGCGTGCTTCTTAAACGTGTTCTTCGATATTTCGCGTTTCTCGCAGGCCTCGGTGTTTAATTCTGCAGACGAAAATGTCGTTCCATTTCCTGTCATACTAGAATATAGGATTACATGAGTGGAAATATTTTTTCTATTATTTTCTTTACTTTAAATGGGCTGAAATATCGTAATAAACATTTTCTGTATCACATACACTACTAAAATACATTCTGATAAATGTTTTAGGTATTCTGCAATTTTCAGTGTGATTTTTTGTAAAGAAGATCCAAGAACTGGTCAACATGCATTAAAAATTAAGTTCATACAACAAGCTTAATTGAAGATTCCATTGCCCTACTATGTGGGAATTAATCAACTAGTTCGAAGAATTTGAAATGTTCCAAAACAGGCACGAACTTCCCATTCTGATCTCGCTTATGAATAGTCCTTCGGAACTGTAAAAGCAATGGAGAAGCACATACAACCACAACACGTATTTTGTAATCATTTTTATGTCCATGAAAACAACAAGAAATTTATAACGAGGACCCCAATGGTTTTCTAAAAGCCTGTGACTTTGCCTCATTTATTATGCCAATATTGTGTTTTATATCAAGCACTCTCTGACCTACGCCTCATATACACGACATTTCAGGAGCTGGTTTGCTTCTACTTTCTAGTTCTAATCACGTTGGTATAAGACCTACGGGTATTATACAAACCCAGTATTTAGAATTTCCGAGATCTGATCCCGACATTTGGTACTAATCTTCATATAAGAAAGACATGTGTTAGTATACAATATAGATGAAGGTACCACAGGGCGAGCATGATGTACAATACACTTTAATACTAGTATGACATTAACACCACCCTGTTTTTACTCATGTTTCTAACTTAAAATTTCTGAGTGAGAGGTCTAATGACGTTAGTGACTGTCTGAACTGCATAACATTAAGTAAGACGCGAATTTATTTCTATCATAGATACACATGTTATATGAAGAACAAGTCCCAATACGTATTCTTTTTGAAATTTTTATTTGTAAAAATAGTCGAAAGTCGTAAATATTGACAAATTTATGCTGCTCAATACCAAGAATCCATATCCAAATCCAAATTACTTCTTGACGTTTAGTACGACGAGAAGAGCCTCAGATAAGATACCTTTTCATAAAACATATATTTACCAACGTTTCAGAGGAAAGTGCTGCTTCCTTCTTCAGATTCTAAGCAGTAAATCTGAGACAACTGAGGCCATGAAGATACACGCAACAGCTCCTGCCTAACACCGGAAAATATTACCAATAGAGATGACGCCATATATATATATATGAATATATATATGAGGATTTGAATGTTTGTCAACACCGCTGTGAGAATCTCAAACCTTGCATTAATACATCACCTTTTGTCATCAGAACACAGAGTGAATGGAACACCCTTCTTACAGACAGGAGGTAATGAATAACACGACATATAAGGACTGTTTACCCAACAAAATTAACTGAACAGATTTTGTATTATTTATACCGTGGATATTCTTACAATTAACACATCAACCAACTTATGCACTTAATAACATCCATTTAGAAGCAAGTATAAAACACCTACGTTTTAAATTTACAACACTGTAATTTTATTATTATCAATTTCGTATATTTTAGAACCTTAATATTTTAATCACTTTAGGAAGGAAGACACAATACTTAGATTAGATATTGTCCTCCTACTTTGTTCTGAATGACTCCCTGATTATGGCACCCCCGTGCCATGACACGTAGGAGTTATACACTTCCTCCAGAGTGTAGTTTATTAAGTGCATAAATTGGTTGATGTATTAATCGTGATATTAAATGAATAATACTTTATGTACAATTATTATAGAAACTAACCCAATCTCCAGATATTGGCGTCTCAAGATGTTATCACTTAAAGTGAACGCAACAGGAATTTTTTTTTCATTCAAGAACAAATTGTATTTCCAATTATTTGTGACTTTTATGCCTGCTGTCAGTGTAAAATGTTACAGTGTTTTGCATTTATGTGAGTGTATAACGCCTGAACCACTCAGTTAGTTTAAGCAATTCTCGGGAGGTAGTAGAAAGGGATTATAAGCTGGGTTACTTTCATAGCCCTCCACTGACTCAAAACATACGGAGTCCAGAAGTAGCTGTGCGACTTTCTTCAGGGTTTGGACAGACGGTGTCAGAAGTAGAACATTCTCTGTTCAAACGAACGTAGAATTGTGCGTACTTCCTGCTTTCACACGCCTCACTTGCTTGATTTTTATTCGTGAGAGGATAGACGTCATTATGTTAGTCCGCGTATATTTCGTCCGACACTACATATCAGTTCTGTCTTAGGCTACGCTTACAAAAAGACTGCGAACTTATGTGCTACACTGTGTTAAGATTATCAATTAAAATAATTGTTTAGTACATAATATTTTGTTCTTTTGTTTAAAACTTTCGCTGCTACAACTCTGCTATGTAAAACATTTATGGCACTATACCATTGTTCTATGGCTATACAAATTTAAGTGCATAAATACTAATCACCAACAAATGCACAAAGAGAGTTTTATCATCAATCGTAACACACTCCTACATGTTTCGACCCTGCTGGGTCATCTTCAGGGAGACTGCGTACTGCGTTGTTTTTGGAGGCGTGAACT